>VACF01000505.1:0-39696 GCA_006891605.1 Pleurozium schreberi | reverse complement strand
GGCCTCTCGTAACTAAATTTTTATCTCGACACATACGCATTCTTCCCACAAGAGAGTTATTACAGTTTTCTATCATGATATTGAATCGGAGTTTTACACTTAACAGGTGGCAATGCTTCAAGAGAGATGKTGAACGTCGGTTTCATTTTCTCCACGGTAAGCTCTTAAAACTGCGAGGGATACTTCGTTCCGTTGACGGACTATTGACTCTAGTACTTCAGCAAGTCAACTTGTGGTAATTGAAGCACTGGCTCTTTAATCACAAACACAAAGAATAACAAAGAATAACAGACGGCAGTGGGAACATCCTCACTCGAATATTAAATATCTCAAACAATCCCTAGCTGAAAGCGAGAAGTACGTTCTGCATTTGTCAATAGAGTGCCATAGGCAATCGGACAACGTACTCTAAGCGTTGAAGGAGTACATATTGAGAGCGGGATTAGAGCTGAATCTGTAAACGCAAATCGCCCCTGCACAACCACGCACGCACATATCCATTTCTCACTGACGCAAGTGCATCTTTATAAAACTAAACATGATACAGAGCATAGACAATGAAAAATTTGCAAATACGCCGGCATTCCCGCCTGTAAGCCTGGCCCTTCGAGCCATCAAAAGCAAGATGTACGTCCCGAGGTCATATCGAGTCAGTACAGTAAGCCTCCACAATGTCACATACAGACATTTGTAACGAGTTGTGCACAATGTTGATCGTCTCTTTAAAAGAACACTTGAACAAATGTTAGTATAATCAATTCATTTGATATAATCTTATAATTTGGCCAGACAGAGGTATAACAGCCCTGTAATTATGGGCTACCTGATCTTGTCCACCGRTAATGCCTGCAGGRGAAACCATCAGCTCAAGATCAAAACCACAGAATACTCCTGCCGCCATCGCCATCGAACTTACTAACCTCTTCGGGCAAAAAATTCACGGAATCAAAGTCAGAGTTGAAGGCGCGCCGCAGTCGTTAACRACTCGGACACTTTGCTGTCCACAAGCCATGGTCATGAACGTACCAAATTGGAAACAAGATCCCTAGCTTCATGTGTAGAAACTGTAATAGTATTCGATGCATGATTCTCCTCTWAGCAGACCAACAATTACAAGTGAACGAAATTGAGCATCGCTTACAAACGCTAAGATGCAGTCCCGTTTTCAATTGTGTGAAAAACTATACCGGCCAATGTTTCTCCAGAAATCGATCTCCATTCGAAATTTCGTGGCGCCAAAATCGTTGGAGCGGCCTGGCTAGTTCGGGGCGGGGGCGGGCAATTAAGTTGAAGTTCAAATTCAAGTTGAGGTTCATACTAGCTCAAGGAGCACAATCCAGAAGCATCCAGATCGAGGCTTCTTCAATCAGTTAAAAGAGATCATCGGTAGATTTTGAAAGCTAAGCGCGTGTAAGTAAACCTCTTCGTTAACAAAATTTATAACAGAATTTGAAGCCTAAATTGTTTCAGTAAAGATCATGTTGTGCTTCCCTTGGACCTCCTGTATGTGTACATCTAACCCTTTAACTCCTAAAAGACCAAACTGCGTTTTTTTTGGCAACATAGCAATTTTGGACAGCTCACTACAAATGGAGTTTATAGTTTTCTTCTTTGAAATTTTCATACAACATGTGTCCAGCATTTTTGCGTGCACCCTCAAATCCTCAATTCATACAATTAGTACTTTGTGTGTGTTTTCTTACATATTATTGGTTTATGCTTGAAAGTAGTTACTATTTAAATCCAATTGGTGCTTCAAAGTGATATTTGTTTGAAATTAGTTTCTAATTGTTCTATTTCTTGTTTTTTTAATGTATATCATTGCATATATGCACAATTTTTATTGTAAAATTTCTTTTGAACTCATCAAGTGTATKTGAGAAACGTGCAACAATTCTTCAGTTATATAAATATAGGGGCTAGAAAAATCAACACAAGAAAATTCTTATAATAAAAGATAGTATACACGAAATAAGACAAATTTAGGAATTTAGGTGAAGATAGTCCTATATAAATTCACAAAATGCACTTACATATCTCCCATATATATTAGGGGCTTGAACGCATGTGATCATTGAACATCCTATCATTCCTTTGTAGTGCAATCCTTGGGCCCCCGGCGCACCTCCACATCCATGATTCAATCATTGTCATTTGCAATTTTGCATTCCATGCTTCACCATGCATCCCCCTTGTTTCATGATCATTACAACTCATATTACGCATTACATTGCATTCATGCCACTACAAGCAAAGGGGGCCCTAATCAACACAAGATGAATTGATTTGTGTTGATTGTGACAGAAATGGGATTTTGTGTGTTGATCCAACTACTATATTTTTTGACAAAATTGCAATCAACAAAAATTTTGTTGATTGTAACCAAAAACAAAATTTACATAGTTGATTTGGAAACATATCCTAAGTAGAATTTCAAACCTCATTTAGGCATAGTAGGATAATTTTTCTCAAAAAAGGTGGGAAATTAAGCCAAATTTCATGTCAAAAAAATTATTTGACAATTTGAACTTTCAATAAAACATTATCGGCAAATTTCAGAGAGGTTAGAAGGAACATTTTTTTTGACAATTTAAAACTTCCTCTCTAAAATTTGTCTCTAACTTATGATTGTAGGCTCAAAATGTCAAATAGATTTTTGGAGATGAAATTCAATTTGATTTCCCACCTTTTCTTATTTCAAAGTTTAAAAGAAATTGTTCTACTATGCCTAAATGAGGTTTGAAATTCTACTTAGAGTATGTTTACTAGTTTTGACGTAACTATGAGCGGTTGAGCTCCTACTCATCCTAATTGAATATATCCCATATGGTTTGTTCTACCTCCTACCACCCCACTAGCATAAAGAGCTTGTCTTCTCATCTCTTGTAACACCAAGGTGAGTGGCACTCAAAATTCAATTGCTAATATTTATTGAATGACTTTTAATATAGTGCTAAATTTTCTAGCCCTATCCATGTGGCGGGTTTGCTAATGTGACAGTCTTGCTTGTGTGGTATTTTTTGCCTATGTAGAAGTCTACATGACAGATTTTAAAGTGACAAAAAAATTGACCAAATCATGAAATTAAATCAACATGGTTGTGTTGATTATTGTCCAAATCAAGACATCTAAACCGGCATATATCATATATGCATTTGGATACATGAACGTGTAGCTAAAGGCCAATTCACATCATAGATGCACCAAAAGCCGTCTAGAATTATCAAAGCAATGTTTGGTGGAGCAATAGATGTGGTCTATGCTAATTTACACTTTGTCCAAGGCCCATACCATTTTTCTTGAATGAGAAGTCCTTTTGGAATCCTATATAGCCAAAATAAAAAATATTTTGTTGATTTATAGGATCTCTTTTCTTGACCACGTCTTTGAGGTAGGCCTGAGGGATTCCTACGAAACCATAAGGAGCCAAAACCTTACAACCATGGATTTAAACTATTTAACAATTGTCAATGTCAAATATGATAATAAATAGTTATGGCTCGACTAGGCTCTCTTTGGAGTTTGTACCAAGACCATGCAAAGTTCCATTACTATTTTTTTTTGTCTTAGGCTGTCACTTTCCATGTTCACATCAAACAAAGTGACTACCCTACAATGCTTTCTCATGCCCAAATTTAGTTATCCCCATACTAGGTGAACAAGCCTACTATAATCACCCTTTGCCTAATTCCACCCTCATAATTCCTCGGTGTACATTTCAAAGGGGAAATGTTCACCGGAACTGCAAAAGGGAGGAATTGAAAAGAGTGGTGATATGGTATTACCATTACCAACCATTTAACTTATAAAAGATGACAGAGACGTTTTGAGTCCTTTGGGTGACAAAAAAAATCAACTTTAGTGGATGCAAAAAGGTATTTTTCATCCAGTTTATCTTCCCACCGTCTAATACTCGGTGTTTCACAATCCACAATCCACAATCCACCTTTTCCCTGCGGTAATAGGTTTGTTTTTTAAGGTTAAGCATTATGTGCATGATTTAGAGCAGCAAGAGGCAATGTAAATTTTCTACCTTAAAGAAAGATAGAAATCATGGGGATTGGAAAGTTTTTGGAAATTTTCTCCCTTGTACTAAAATTATTATGAATTTTGGAAGTCAAAAGTTGATCAAGACCCATTTTCAACACATTAACTCTTCCATTCAATGACTACTTTGGCTCTCAAAACCAAGCACATGTGTCATAATGTCATGTCACTGATGACTAGAAGATGGTCAGAAACAAAGAATTGATGGTTAGAAATTAGTTATAGTCTTTGTTGAATTCCCCATTATCTATAGATTGGCCATGGAGGCTCACAGTTTGGGAAGTTTATGTAGAGAAATCGGACCGTTTTTGTGCTTCTACAAGCTGGCTAGGATTTTTCAATTTTTACTAGGAAGGCAGTCTCGAAAGTGGAAATTTTATTGATTGAATCTTACATTTTTGAATTTGATTAGGCAATTTGTGGGATTTTTGGATTTCYATTTGTCAATTTTCCTGAATGGGGAAAATGGGGCCGGTTTTGTGTTTTTGTGGGGGTTTTTTTCACTCCATATTATTTTCTTTCAAGCAATCTTGGTAGGAGTTGAATCTAGCCAAATTCCTACCATCTTGGGATTAAGAATTAGCCTTCAAAAAATACAAGGATCAAAAAGAGGGTTCAAGCAATTCTAAGAGGCTAGTTAGTATGGTTACTATTGCATATCAAGAAATCTCAATATCATGACTACCATCATTCTCAAGTGCCCCAAACAAGCAAGATGCACTATTCACACTAGGTCCACTTGAAGCGTTCAAATACAAAGAGGGATTAGCATACAAGAAAAGATACTTGTCTTAATTCTAGAGAAGAATAGCATGGCAAATAATGTCATCTACCTCTTTGGGCCATCTAATGCAAGTCAAGACATTGCTTCTAGATTTTTACTGCTCAACCTCTCCTTAAGGGTAGTTGCAAGAAAGGGCGTGCGATTTGCGTGGCGTTTTCTACAATACTCATTTTTTTCTTCGGGAGTACTTGTAGTGGCTGTGCAAGACTTGAGCTGTTGCATTCAGGGAGCTAGGGTTTGCATTGCAAATACGTACCTGTACATTTTGTTTTTCCATACCTCTTTTGATCACACTGAGGCTAAACTATTGGAAATCATAACCTACTTGAATTGACCTATATCTGAAGCACCTTCTGTGGAGTCCTGAGCAGATACGGATATCGGCAGTTGACAACCTCGGAATGTGTTGCAAATTTTGTCATCTGGAGAGACTATGGCGTTAGAATGGGCATAAAGGACATTCCTGAAGGTATTCAGGTGCGTAAATTCTCCAAGGATACGGTCACTCCATTTTCTAATTGCGATGCTGCTGAGTGCTCAAACCCTAAGTACACGAGTAGGAAATTTTCCGTAAAAGTGGTTATGGAATGGAGTCGTTGTGGTGTTAGCCCGCCACTTTTATCACTACACTTAAAACAAATTCAGTAGCCTTGTGACATTCAATAGCCTTGAGCCCTGTGACTTTCATGTTTCTTTGCAAAATCTCTGGTTACATTAGAGGTGAGATTCGGAATGTGTTCCAATTTCTTCAACTAGAGGCATAGCTAGAGGACATTCATGAAAGTACTGAGATGCGTTTTTCGGACACTGTCTACCCATTTTCAAATTTGAAACTCTAATTCGAAACCCTAAACATCTTCTGCAGGAGATAGAGGAGTGGCAGCTCAAATACGAAGCAGAGCGGATGGTCTTCTCCCCCACAAACCGCGAGATCGCCGACTTAACCGTCGCTCTCTTACTAAAACCTCTTCCCAAGTACACATGGCCATTGATCCGACCTCTCATTTTCGCCATGCTCGACGACCGACTGCGRGTGGCATTCGGCTACCCCCAGCAACCCCCGTGGCTTCGATCTCTCGCAAAATCGCTCCTGAAATTCTTCAACGGAACGTTAGTCGCCATGTTCCTGCCCCCACGGCCAGTCTCCTGGGCTGTCAACCGAATCTCCGTTGATGTGAGTGAAGACGGAGCCGCGTTCGATGTGAACAAACCTCGGCAGCTTTTGTTTGAACGCTATGGCTGCAGTTCCTATCCGGATGGATACAAAATCTCCGAAGTCGGGCCGGGGAAACCCGGGGTGTTGGGAGAAGTSTTCCCAGGAGAGCTTCTGTGTCCAATTTCGGAGCGGTATTATCGAATGAGCTCAAAAAATCCCTTCGCCGCTAGAAATCGCAAGAGGTAGGGGATGGAGCTTCACATTCAATCGTGCTTCGCGTGGTAATTGCCCGATGAGCTTTAGACAGCCATAGCTTACATCATGTCAAGATCGTTTAGGGTTGGTACGAAGGTGCAATGTGCCAGGTTACTCAAGTCTGTAACCTGCGTGCGGAAATTAAGCTTTGCTCGATGATCGGGAGATAGCCATAGCTTCTACGTCAAGATCTTTTAGGGTTGGTTTGAAGGTATGCGCAAGTTAACTCGAATTTAGAGCTGCGAGTGGGAAACAAGCAGCTGCGGTTACAATCTAATGTCCGGCTTAAACCCTAAGCGCACAAGYATCCTCTAGATGATGATGATGATTGTTGATTGACGAGGCTTCCATAAACTTCATGTAGCTTCATGTAAAGAATGTTCTACATGAATCAATGGTATAGATATGTTGGAGGAACTCTAATTCTTTTTTTTCAATTTTYTTTAAGTAAYCTTATTAYGTTAAGGTTGAGCGTTTGCATGTTAATTTTATTACTTGGGAGACAATAATATTTCATGATAAAAAGTTTGAATGTGAAGACAAGGGTGCTGAAGGTGTAACAAGTGTGTTGGATATTCCAAAATGTCATTGAAGAAAGGACCATGATAAAGAGGTTTGAATATACTAAAGACTCTTTCTTTACTAGTAGCTCAGTTTTCTATGAAGATCCTATGTATACTTTCTCAAAGATATCAACTCCAAACAAATAAAACATGAATTAAGGGTCTATTCCTTCTCTATCCCACGTGTGACTTCTAAAGAGTGAGTAAGGGTAATTTCACAATATGACCTTAAATGTCCTTAGATATAGTATTTGCCAATATAAAGTTTCTTCCCCAAAGGTCTTTAGTTAATAATCCATSTTGAAGAGTAATAGATGTGAARTRCATACTTTTGTTTTYAATTATGTGAATTACTTGCCATAATTTCAATAAAGATGYTACAATCTTTGGTGATCCAAAGTTGAAGAAATCATGTTTTGATGTGGATATTGAACACCAAATTACAAACAAAAAAATGGAAGATAATKGGATGCTTGAGTTGGTTGTTGAACATAGCCTTTTGTAGCATGATTCAATGAGGATGTTATAAATTTGGGAGGTATGAAGAAAGTATCTCAAAGTTCATGAAACTTTTACCACATGACCTTAGATTGGCAAAGTACAAGATCTTACAATTAGATTTTTTTTTAATTGTTTTTTTTGCTTTCTTGGATGAACACAAATAAAATGGAAATTTTGAGTGATTTTTGGCAGAAAAATGGCCTTGAGATTTTAGGGGGTTAAGGCTTATAATTGAGCTCCATGTGCTAATTATGATTTATCTACTCCATGTGCTAATGAATGTGAAAAGTGAAGGCTTATAAGTGAGCTCCATGTGCTAATTATGATTTTTCATGGAGATGATGGAGATTGTTAAAATGTAACACTTTTTTTGTGATAAATATTTCATATATTGCAAGACAAGATAGAACTGCCCATTACCACCCTGATTTGCAATCTGAATATCTTGAGGCCAATTCCAAGAGGGGCACATGCTCTACTGCGCTATGTGCTTGTTTCTTGAATCAAACCCAAGTGGAATTATAATTTTCTGATTAAAACTGTAATTTTTGTGAATTTTTGAAGTAATCAGCCTGAAATTACAAAATTGCCTTTAGACTAAAGTTTTAAATGTCCTATCAACATCCACAAGCCACCCTTCTATGTATCTAATAGCACTTAACAATCCTCCAATCAAAGGTTGACACATTATCCCACATTGACATTAAAACCAAAATCTTCTTTGATTTTGTCAAAATCTTGAATGGTAGAATCTTGGACATATTTGGTCAATCGTAGAAAGTCTCACCTATTGCCTCTCCACCGGTCTCGAGATACTGAGTAGAGAAACAACGGTAAAGTTCCAGACGGTATCGGTGGTCCGACCAGCAAATAGGTCACACTGAGCATTGCGAGATAGTTTTCGAAGCACGAATTCAAGATACTCTCTTAAAAATACTCCGGTTACTCTGGTTAATCTGTTTTATCCCGGGTACTGCAGTTGTCGACGATATCATAGCGCTATCTCGGCTGGCAATTCCATGTGTCCGTCTAATTGCAATCGTTTTCTCTTGATGGAACAGGAAACACAAAAGTACCGATGCTAGAGAGGAATTGTTCTCAAATGAACACATTCTTGATCTGGTTCCTCGAGATCAAATGAGGAAATGCCTCCAACAATTGTCTGGCATCAAGAAGAGTGACCATGGCTCAAATCAACACATAGTACTTTCGGACGTCGACCGACATTCGTGATTCGTCTCCAGACTTGCTGTACGAAGACACGGGAAATGTTGAACTGTGAACTGAATCAATTGAAATAGCAAAGTTCAAAATGACAGAAAATGGATGGARATTAAGTAAGCCACCAAGCAGGCCATGGACAAACAACAGATCGTCGGAATTTGCACGAGTGATACTCTTATCGTTCTTCATGTCGGTCTTATTCCAATTTCCTATGGCAGCCTTTAACCATTACAAGGACGACAGCTTCACCCGCTCAGTACAGCCTGAGGCTGGTGTAGCTGAATTCGCTACTTCACCTGTAATCGAAGAACAGAGCGGAGCAGTGCAACAACATGCATTTCAGCCWACGTCCATTCCGCACTATGCTTTCATTAAATTCAGTTCGTATCGGGTTTCCCTAAAGACGTTCTACGTGGTCGGGATCTCATCACAGGTCRTCCGTGACTGGGACAGACAACAAGTCGTGCACACTTGCGAGTGGCACCCGGCGTCAAATGGAAGYGAAGTGCATACGAATCCGATTCCGATTGTTGCGAACGCGAGCATGCTTTATGTTCCATTTGATGAGAATGGGATGACGTACGTTCCTGCCATTGTGAATTGTACATTTGACGACGAAGTTGGTGCTGATGGTAATGGCGGGTCGCTTGTCATTAGGGTTTCTTTGACCTATCATCGATGGGAAAGGAATGTTCCCGCTATTGTCCATGTTGAGCACAACGGCGACGTCGAATTCTTTCTCAGGCCTCCGAAACAGGTACCGTACTACTAACCCTGCCTTGCTTCATGTTGAACAAAATCGTACTGGATTTGATGTCTCTCTCGAAAACGATTCATTAGAGATTACCCCATTATTTTGGTAACTGGGGTTCTCCAATGTATRACCTGCAAAATAAGGGGTACCACTTCACCTRGTTGCACTTATTTCGTGCAYTTAAMATAATCGRAGTCTACTYACAGTAACTCTTTTCGTGAATGGCATCAGGTTAAGATGTGTAGATTGATCCCGGTAAGACTGTGATTGTGCGAAGGCCTGCTATGAATTATCATAATGAACTAGGCAATGGGATTCAATCAGCAAATGCTTCTCGAAAATAATTAGCAAATTAATGTCTATCAAACTTGCAAATTATGTTTGCAATTGATAACCGTTGGGTTCATTACTGGGCGCATGGCCAACGCAAGTTGCATTTTCAACTTACAATCTAAATTTTTCCCTTCCCAGTTTTGCGTTTAGGGATCTAATTTGTGAGATCCCACGAATTAAAATAAATAAATTTTTTTACTCAATGTGTCACTATACTATACTATACACAGTGAGTAGGCAGTCACTGCCGGACTACTATCCATATCACTATGCTAGTGGAATGCAAAGGAAGCCTTTAGTCAAAATAGAGCATGCAATTTGATTACTATGCTAATGGAATGCAAAGGGAAGCCTTTTGTCAAAATAGAGCATGCGATTTGATTACTGTGCTAATGGAATGCAAAGGGAAGTCTTTTGTTGAAACAATGCATAAGGCAATAGACTCTATAAACACATATGCTTGTGCGATCGTGGATTTGGAGGTTGAAGCTTGGAGCTCTACTTTGCAAAATCACGTGTAGGGTATCAAAGGACTCATTGCTAGAAATCTTTACATTAGTTGCATGGATTATTGATATCATCACAATGATTCAATTTTTTGAGAATTAAGACTCTAATTGACACGACCATGACCAATAGTTAGAAAATCCATGCTCATGCCAAAGGGCTAGGGCTCTAGTTTTTATACTTGTACGTGGATTGACAACCTTAATTCAACATTGAAAGCCTTCATCAATCATGCGTGGAATGCATACTACAATATTACTCATGGATTGAAAGATTACAATGTTTGATTATGAAGGCGTTAAAACTATGAAAGTAATTTGAAGTCTTTCAATACTCTTTGCACATATCAAATCAAAAGAATTGATCACCAAAAAATATGAGATTTTAAGGGCATTACATGCACTAGAACCCCAATCAATTTATGGCTTCTCAAGATCTACTCTACATTCTTTTAGATGAGTTTCTAAAGTGATTTTTTTCCCAAGATTTAGTGTACTTGAGGCTCATTTCCGGTAGCCTTTAACACTAGAAAATCAAGATTTACAAAGGACACCCTTACACAAAATCTTGAATAGAACAATTATAATTTTTCATTTTCAAAATTGGATTTTGATACTAAAAATAGACTTCAAAAGTTATTTTTCAGAAATACAAGATTCTAACGATAGTAACTTGATTAGGTTTTATCTAACTTCAAAGTTTTGTTGACACCATAATTTGGTGCGTTAGGCATTTGGAGGATAAGACAACTCCATGGCCACAGACTCAAACATCATTTTCAACTAAATTTTGTTTCATAAATCATGTACAAATTTTATTTTTAATTTTTATTACGGTAGACAGAACACTTGTCTTGCCAATGTAATGAATCTGAAGTAATTTTGTAAAAACGTGTGATTATTTTAATTTTCTCATAACAAAAGAATGAAAATAAATTGGTGAAAAGAAACCAATAAGATCCACTTAATATAGGTGAAAAAAATAGGCGCCCAATTATTATTTTTTTAATTTCTTTTTTGCATGTTGTAAACACAAAACTTGAAGGAATATTACTATAATAAGCACCCGTCAAATTTTTTTTTTCCAAATTCAAAATATTCAACAAAAAAATGCCAACCCTAGTAGCTAGATACAATGGAGTTTTACCAGAAATGAAAATTTTCAACAAAAAATAATAACATGTAGTTCAAGTTTTTATACTAATTAAAAAGACAAATGAAAATCAAGTAATTTTTTGACTTAATTAGATTTAAGCATTAGGAAAATTTGCAACCCTCGAAGAGACTGTGAATTTTGCACCCCTGCGGTGCAATTACAGAAAAAAATAAAAGTAAAAAATTATTTTTTATTTAAAAAAATTTGGAATCTGACATGGCACTACTAGTGCCTCATCAGCGCCACATCAAATTGACTATTTTCTAAATTTTTTTAAAATTCAAAAACAAAATTCAAAAAATAATATTTTTCAAAAAATAAAATTATTTTTTATTTTTTTGTATGAGCAATGCGGGGGGACCAAAAATGAAGTCTCAACAATCCTCTGCAAGGCTGAAAATTTCCTAATAGATATGAAATTCTGCAATTTTATTTTTATTTTTTTGAAATATGAGTAAGGTAAAACTACCTATAACCAACCAAATAAGGAATTTGGATGAATTTGTGTAGAAGGGGTCTCTTTGTTGTCAATTGCAATATTTCTCTCATTTCTCTATCAATTGCAATATTTCTCTCATTTCTCTATCAATTGCAATATTTCTCTCATGTTTCTCTCATCAATTTTTTTATAATCATCACACTTAAGAGTTGAGCATATTATTTCATATCTGCAGGGGTTGGAAAGTCTTGCCTCCTCCTTCGTTTCTCCGATGACTCCTTCACGACAAGTTTCATCACCACAATTGGGTAAGCTTTGTTGCACATAGATTTGAACAGTCCTTGTGGGGAGATTGTCGCTGGAAATGGAGTCAGTCAGGATTTTAATTTGTTCTGTCTGCGTCTGATTTTGATATAAACTTTTTTGTTGTTGCCGCTTGGCGCCTGGCAGCATCGATTTCAAGATTCGTACCATTGAGCTRGATGGCAAGCGTATTAAGCTTCAGATATGGGATACTGCTGGACAAGAGCGGTTTCGCACTATCACAACAGGTACTCTCTAACGTTTATCTACTAGGCAGGTAGGACTTTTGAGATGGATTTTTGTCAAAGACGTGAGTTTGGGGTAATGGCTCTGATAGTTGAGATATCTTCAGTGTGGTGATGGTGACCAAAGTTAACCATCGTTTGCATGTTTCTTGGACGATGCAGTTGTTGGATGGTGTATTCACTGCTCTCTGTTTTATGGGCGGTTGGTGTGCAGCTTACTACAGAGGAGCAATGGGGATATTGCTTGTCTATGATGTGACTGATGAGTCTTCATTCAACAGTATCCACTTCTTGGTARCCTTTGTTTGTCTAAAGTGAGTAGGCTTCAAGAACTTTGCTTTGTAAAGAAGAGGATTTGGAAGAGGGAATCCTGAATTCGATGCCCTTCAGTTCTTATAAATAAGTTTGGATCGTCTGTACTGCGGGTAGGACTTTGTCGCCTTTGCTACCCAATTCCGGGTCTATAGGGTTGGGTCTTCGATTTCTCCTCTCCCAATTACTTAACAGTATTTAGAGCGTCCTTGATGTTATGGTGAGAAAATTGGGAAATTGTGATGTAGACTTGACTCAGCTTGCACCAGATATTCGGAACTGGATAAGGAACATTGAGCAGCATGCGTCTGACAATGTGAACAAGATCCTGGTGGGAAACAAGGCTGATATGGACGAGAGCAAAAGAGTAAGCATCCGTATTTGATGGTCAGAGGATTCGGTTTTAGATTGGCAGAGCTGTGTTTTCTCTGTATTTTGGTCATGCACTTGTAGCTCGAATTTAAGAGAGGTAGTGAGGGTGTTTGTAAGYCGTAGAGAGTTTCCTCTTCCACAGTTCCATTTGACAGGAAAAATTACTGTTGTAGGCTGTTCCATATGCGAAAGGTCAAGCGCTTGCAGAGGAGTTCGGCATCAAGTTCTTTGAAACCGTAAGTGTTTACGTTACCAGTGCTGAAAACTTAGGCATATTGAGTGCTAGATTGGTGTTATGAAACAGATCATGTATGCGTGTGTTTTGTATCACCCAGAGCACTTCTCACGAAGTTTCAGAATATATTTTCAGAACACATTTCTTTCGTTAAATGGTGTAGGGTATGATTTGGTGCCTTGATTACCTTCTTTGAAGCTTTCTTAATGATTTCTTATCTCCACTRCTATGGACATGGCAGTGGCTACTTCTGGACACCTCCAGGTTAAATTGCTAAAATCATCTGGAAATCATTTAAACTGTTGACAGAGATTTTCCATTGTTTCTGTACTGTTGTCTGTTTAATGTTACACTTGAAGCTTCATTTGTGCTACTCTGTGATCTGTCCACCAGAGTGCCAAAACAAACATGAATGTGGACGAGGTATTTACCACCATTGCAAGGGACATCAAGCAAAGGCTATCTGAGACTGACTCAAAGCCTGAGGTACATCCAGCTCAAACTTACAAGTTTGCTTTTCAATTTTTCTTGTCTTTGAGTTCTGAGATATTTAGTCTTACTGCACTAGAAAGGCGATGAATTGGTSCATGTCTGTTAGAGCAAGTGAGCGACCACACCTGAGGAATGGTAAGAAAGATTAAGAAAGATTGAGGAGTCTCTTTTGTTAGTAATGGGTCCCTCTACCATAGTTCCTATTATTGTGGTCAAGTTTTTGTTGATTTTCTAGATGGCAAGGAAAAGGAGGTTTAAACCCACCAAAGATTATAACATTTGGATATTGTATGCCAAAGTTATGAATGGTCAAATTCTTTTTTGGTAGAGGTTCTAAAATTGTTTCTTCAACATATGTACAATTTTTTTTTTTTTTTTTTTTTATACAACATACAACCTTCAAGGGTTGCCACCATGATTGACACCACAACATCCATGGCAACTGGCAATTTTCACAAGAATTACACATTGGAGGCTTCCTCGTCAAGACACAAGAGGAGGAACGTGAACAAGGCCACCACGCAAGCAATGTCARCACATGGAATTRAATTGGCAACCTCRTGGATGCACCCAATGATTTTTACCACCTGCGCCATCATCCGGGATAGTTTCGCGTCATTTCAAACCAACAAATTGGTTTTTGAAGATGTATACAAATTGATGATGGAAATTATATTTTTTTTMAACACATGGACAAATTCCATTGAAGGGGGAAATGTACATAGAACCAAAAGACAGAGTCCTTGGYGCAACCTTTTCTTCCTTTTKTCTTTCTAATTTTTTAGTTAACAAGCTTTGCCAAGACTAATGAGTCATCAAGTGGGGCCCCCCACAATACTTGAAAAGACATGATRGTAGTTTTAGRCAAGGTGCAAATTTGGGGGTACCTACCTTATAATAATTGGACTCGAAAATAACTACTCCCAACCATATAATGGTTGTTTATCACCAATAGTCTCGGATTTTATTTATTGGGTTTTTCCAAAGGACAGGGACTATGGCATCAACTCTTGGTTTTGAAATCTGAGTTTCCAAATCCTATCTACAACCACATTCACAATGAACAACAAAATTAGGATTGAAGTGGAGATGTGAGGTCCAACTAGTGAATGATTTACCTCCTAAAGTTCCATGACTATGTTTTCACCAAAACTGCTCCCAAACTGCCATTTTTAGTTACAAGTATCAAATTTTTGAAACAAAACTTTGATACATAAGACTATAGGATCTTGTAGTATGTAGACTTGTGAACATGTGGTGAAAATTTCAGAAATTTCCACCACGTGGATTGCAAAATATAAACATTCAAATTCACTAAGATAATTCTTTTGGCCCTGCAAAAAACATGACAATRACACTTCAAAAACTCACTTTCTGTGAAAAAATGTCCAAAATGGTGGTGCTTCTTTCGACTCTTTTTCCTTGACAAGTTGTCCACATGCTAGAAAAATTTGAAATAATTTGAAATTGTACAACATATAGAAAACAAATGGTAAGTAGATAGTAGTACAGAATGATTCAAAATACTAAATTGTTTAGAATTTAATTATAGAATTGAAAAATGCAAATCCCAATGGTTGAAATGTTGTAATAAAAAATCTACATCCTATGATTTTTTATTTTATTTCCAAAAATAATGAAAATTGAGTAAGATGAAGGACTTTAAAGTTTATTTTAAAGTAGAGAAWCTATATMTGCCCACAAACAAAAAATCCTCATAACTTTTGACTCATTGATCAAAATGGAATGATTCAAAGCTTTCCATGTATATATAATTCTAGAAAACCAATATCAATTTTTTTTTTTCTGAAAAAAGTTATTTTTCTAATCTGCCCGGACTGCCCATTTACAAAAAAGAGTAACATAGTAGGCCATAACTTTTACCTTGTATTTCCAAATGTCATGAAATTTAGTGCATATRAAAGATATTCCTTTCCCCCACCTTCTATTGAAATTTGGGCCAAAAATATGAAAATCTCTAGCCACACATACCTGCCCAAAATTGCTATAGCCAAAAAAATGCATGCTCGTCCTTTAGGGGTTAACCAATGACAGAGCCTTCTTGTTTTTAGAATGTTACTGTTTGCATAGGAAAATAATCCCAACAACAGGTTCCCAAACTTATTATTGTGAAAAAAACTATAGTAAAATGATTGCCCTAATTGAATGATTTGATTTTCGGTTTTGGGTTTTAGGGAAAAAAAAAAGCAAATTTCAATGTTGAAAGGAAATCCAAACAGCTGATTGAATAAGTTAGTCACTCACTAGGATTTTCCACAAGACACTCACTCATTGTGGTGGGCTTGCCAAATTGGCAAATGCGGCTGAAATGGGGAACTGTGCCCACGTTGACACACGGCCAGATTCTGTATTTTTTTTTTCTCCTGATGAGAAGGGGCTCTTTTGTCTGAAGTTGTGGCCCTTTAGCAGAGTAGAAGGCTGAGTAGCCTGGCAAATTGTCAATAGAGTAGAACCTCTCTAATCTAATAGGTCTGGGATCGGTCTGACACATTGACTTGTAGAGTTTTATTGGCTTGTAGAGGGCTAGATGTAAGGTAAACCAGCCCATAAGGTAGGCGGTCCATAAAGCGCCCATCCAAGGGTTGAAGCTGAATTTTGGCAAGGTGAAACTTCTTGAAATAATTTTCAGTAAATTTTCCTTGAAAGACAAGTGCAATTGGCATCTAACCCAAGTTGTTTCATATTTTTTGGAGCTTTGTGAAATTAGTTATGAATTTTTGAAGTTGCAGAAAAGTGCATTTCAATGTTTTTTTGCTGCCCGGTCTCCCTAGCTTTGAGCTTATTTGGGCATAACTTTTGTTCCCGGGCACCGATTGAAAAAAAAATTATATTCCCACGAAGCTCATCAATTTTTCAATCTCCAAAAAATGTTTCAAAAAATCACATAAAAAATTCAGCCCGTAGGTACCTGCCCGAAATCTCATTTGTCCCCCGAGGGGACAACGGTCCTTTAGGGGTCAATAATACTTTAATTAGGTGATTTCAACCACCATTTGGTGTAAACCAATTCATGAAAAGATTGAATAAAAAAACATTTCCCTTCACATTTGAAATTGAAATAGGGTATGCAAGTGGAAACATGCATTGAATTCCGATGAGAGTCTTGTCCCTATAATATATTCTTCACCAATTTAGAAATCCATCACAAAATTGTCCTCTTCTGAATCTCTTCATGACTTCTTGATGCCCACACTTTCTATTTTATTGATTAGGAGCTCCACTCAGTGAGGATACAAACCAATTTTGTATCTATGAAACTCTACATTAACCTAGCTATGACCAAATGAACACTTCAAATATTCAACAAAAGATTTTGCAAGTAGAATAGATGAATTGTTGAAATGCTCTCTAATCCTGTAAAAAGTATCACTACATTTTGGATGTACAAATGCCTTTGGTTGAATCAATAATATACCATCCATATTCTATATGTATCATCCAAATTAATGGACTCAAATAACTTCATCATGCTATTGAAGATTGATCACTAGCACTCTAGAACCTTTATACTTCGATGAGGTAGAAACACTTACAAAAAAAAAATTCCATTTTCCAATACCTAAAAAATGGCCTATTATGCATACTTTTAAGACTCATAACCAACACAATTTTTGAAGCAACCAATGAAGGTTGAGACATTTTGTTCTTCAAAGGTGTTTGTTTAAAGCGGTTCTAGAGTTCAATATAGGCTATCATATGTTTTCAACTTTGAAACATTGTTAAACATTTATAGAGTGTCAAAAAATTACAAAACCACCTCGATTGCATTTCTCTTTCCAATTCACTAATAATCTCATCAATTTTTTTTACACAAATAAGATGGTATTTCATTGTAAGAGAAAATCACATGACCACAATTTCAAGTGGCCTCTCATCAATGTTTTTGAATCACTCAACCTTTGAGATAGTGAGACCAAAAAAATTTAACTTTTATGTGTTTTTACTTATTTGCAAGAAAAAACATCCCTGTTCCGCACATTATGGATCTACACTTATTTTGATGTGACTCCAATGATGAACTCCAATGTGAATGGTGAACGGCCCTCAAATGTGGACACGTGTCCAATTTGAAAGCTCAGGGAAAATTCTATTTGTCCAAAGCCTCCTATTTAGGAATATGGAGTGAAATAGTATCGTGTGTGGTGTCCTTTTTTTCCATAAATAATGTGCAGTCAAAAGAAGGTTTGCCACGTCAGCACTCATCACTCTTGGGAGACCCTGGTCCCAATAATACGAAGCAGGACCAAAGCTAATGTTTTTTGCAGGAGTTGTCAAATAGGTGCCCATAGTACATGTTGTCGGTGATCCACATACTTTTGAAACCACAGTAAAAATTCCGGCGCATTTTGAAGCTATGGTGTCAATGAAGAGTCCATTTGTTTAGGATTCCGTATAGGGCAATGCCTGAGGAGGGCATTGCAGCCATAAAGGGGCTGATGAGGAGGGTGGTGCCCGACAAGGAAGCCCCTTTATGGCCGCAATGCCCGACGACAAAGGCCATTGTCCGGCGTAAACCACTGTCGGAAAATGTAAAATTCTGGATGACTGAAAACGATTTGGATGAAAAATCCGTAATGCCCGCTTACACAATTTTGCCCGCACAATCGGGCATTACGGGCGTGAAACCCTTCCCGCAAACGAACAGCGCATTTCCTAGCAGTGGTTTACAAAATTTAGAAGACTCGGAAAACCTCATATCAAAATGCAAAAAATCCAAGATTATATAAGTTTTATAGTGTATTCGTAAGGAATGCAAAATGCAAAATACATGAACTAGAAGTTGTTCTTATAGGTCACAAGTAAGTTTCACAATGGGCTCAAACAAGACTAAGACAAGTCCACTTAATTTAAACCCAAATTTTAAAAAATCTCCATCCTTGGTTTTGCTATAAATGTAAACCCTTTGAGCATGATAATCTTAAAAGACAATTTTGATACACTTATGATCAACACGTTCAAAACTCATGATTTATTCAGACCACATTCAAATAATTCAAGCTAAAAAAATTAGAATCTTTTTTCAATTGCCAACAACATCCAACCAATAGAAGCATGTTCAAGTGCATCTTTGAAAGATATAACCCCTAAAGTCCCATTGTTCCTTCGGGGGACAAATTGGATTTCGGGCATGTTCCCTTAATTTTTTATGAAACTTTTTGAAACTTCCTCATAAGATAGAAAAAACTGATTAGCTTTGTAGGAATATAATTTTTATTTCACTTGGTGCTTGGGAGCAAAACTTATACTACAAAACCCCTATAGTATATCATGAATTTGGTGGTATTTGATAAAATAAATAAAAAATAAAAAATAAAAAAAGTTTTCGTGGGTTTTATTTCTTACCACCAAACTAAAACTTGGGCTTATTGCACCATAACTTTTGCTTCTATGCACCAATCAAAATAAAAAATCTATTTCCGAAAAAGATTATATTTTTTTCTATCTCCATGAAAAGTTTCAGAAGGTGACAACAAATATTGAGACCATAGGAGTTTGCTCAAAATCCATTGTGTCCTCCAAAGGGAGAACAATGCTTTAGAAGTTAACTCCTAAAGGTGTAGATCCATTGCAAAAAAGTCAAAGATCATAATTGAGCTATATTTTCCCTTTTAAATTGTGTTCACATATCAATTTTAGTTTTATATTATAGGACTGAATTGTCAATCATCATGAAAAATTTCGATTTGTTTAACCCCTAAAGGACCAAATTGCGTTTTTTGGCAACATAGCAATTTTAGGCAGCTCACTACGAATGGAGTTTTTATTATATTTGTTTAAAATTTTTACACAACATGTGTCCGAGGAGTAGCTTTAAGGCCCAACAATTTTCATAACATTTGACTATACTATTAAAAAGTTATCGCATGATATGTGATTTTCAGTGGTCGGCGAGCAGCATGGGCACCCCAAAATACTTCTTCAAAAATCACTTTTTGAAAAAAAAAAAATCTGAAATTGTTTCTTTACAATTATATGTAAGTGGAAAGCTTTGAACCATTCCATTTGGATTGGTGAGCTAAAAGTTATGAGGAGTTTTAGTTCGTGGGTAAGTACGGAGTCTCTAAAAAACATACCTACCCACAAACTAAAACTCCTCATAACTTTTAGCTCACCAATCCAAATGGAATGGTTCAAATCTTTCCACTTATATGTAATTGTAAAGAACCAATTTCAAATTTTTATTTTTTCAAAAAGTAACTTTTGAAGAAGTATTTTGGGGTGCCTAGGTTGCCCGCCAACCACTGAAAATCACATATCATGCAATAACATTTTAACAATGTAGTCAAATGTTATGAAAATTCTTGGGCCTTAAAGCTACTCCTCGGACACATGTTGTGTAAAAGTTTAAAAAATAAATAATGAAAACTCCATCCGTAGTGAGCTGCCCAAAATTGCTATGTTGCCAAAAAACGCAGTTTGGTCCTTTAGGGGTTAACAAAAACTTTCATAATTGAAATTTTTTTGACTAAAAGAAAAAACAAAACTGAAAAAGTAGCAATAATAGTCCAATGAATTTCAAATTGATTCAAGAGGTACAAGTAGCAATGGAGGTTAGCAAGTTTGAAAATTTATCCTATAATATAATTGATATAGAGAATCTCAATATTTTTCAGGTGTGAGAAAGTGAAATTTCTATTGATAATGATTTTTAATAATTTTTTGATGTAAACTCAAATAAGTATAAATTCATAAATAAAAGGTGGAAATAAAATTATATCAATTACAATAAATATTAAAATAGTTTGGGATTTGTACCAAAAATGAAGGTTAGAACGAAGACATGATTTTATAATTTGAATTTTCTAAAAAAAATTAAAATTAAAAAATTAAAAATTAAAATTCAGAATATGATGTTACACGAATTTTGACACTTGGAGCTTGCAATTGCAATATTTCTTTCAATTTTTCAGTTTTTTCTAAAATTTTAAAATGTCATAGAACTAAAAACTTGATTAGCTTCATTGTCTTAGTTTAAAATACATACCAATAACAAATATCTTGAAAGTTACAATTAGGATTGATGAAAGCACATCCACTTTTGGAATGCACACACCTCTAAAGGACGAGATCCATTGTGAAATGGTCAAACTTCATGTCAAGCTAAATTCAGTCTTGGAAAGAGTGTTCAAACAATAATCTCTTATTTTTGATACTTGAAACTCTAGGTTTTATAGCACTGTGAGAAATTTCAATTTGTTTAGTGAAATTTTGTAATTGCTATCATTTTTGTTGCAAAAATTGAACGTAAGTGAGTAAAAATAACAAAAACAACCCACATTATTTGAAATTTTTTCAAGAGTCACAAGTAGCAATGGATATTAGTATGAAAAATATTCAATTGTTTATTTTATTTTTTACACCCAAAACAACCACAACAAAGACCTTGAAGTCAAATTCAACTATTAAACCGAATTTATCCTTTTATTTAATTGATGTATACAATTTTTGTATTTTTTGCTATYGTTGAAAATCATTTTCTATTTCTGTTGTATTTTTCCAATAATTTTGATGGAAAAATCAAATTATTGTGAATTTTTTAGGCTTAAGGTGGAAATAAAATTATATAAATTATAATATATTTTAGAATAATCTTTTATTTTAACTACGAATGAATGGTAGAATGAGGAACATAATTCTACAATTTAAAAGTAAAATTCATGTCAAGAAAAGAAAATATTAATGAAAAACACACCATATTGTGTTATTTGGATTCTAACACATGGAGATTTCAATTGCAATAACTCTTTCAATTTTTAATGTTTCTCAAAAGTTTCAAAATGGAATAGAAACAAAACTCTTGAAGCTTCATTTTCTTAGTCAAAATCAAATGTCAAAAATAGTTATTTTAAAAATTGCAATCAAGGTTGACCAAGGCGCATCCACTTTTTGGATGCCTCAACCTAAAGGGTTAAAGGAGTAAACTAGAGACTAATTACCATACCGGGTGTTAGTGAAAATTTCAAATTCATCCCAAAAAGAAAAATTAGTTGTAGTCATATTTGCTGCCCAAAAAATAACACAAAATATGGAATTGGTCCATGTGTTTCAAAAAAAATTAAATTTTTTTAAAAGTAACACAAAAAAATTTCCGTTTGTTTAAGAAAAAAGTGAAATATTAAAAATAAAATTAAAAAACAATAAATAAATAATATATAAGATTTTAAAAATAAAATTAAAAAATAAAATGAGTAGTACCGAATCTAATCTCATTATGGTGGTAGGCAAGGCTAATTGAGTTCTGGTGGTTTGCAAAAATAGGATCAAATAAGCAGAAATGGGAGCTCAAACCCAACAGAATAGGGGCAAAAAACAGCCGGGATATCATGGCTTGAAATGGGAGGTGACACTAATTTTGCCATATACTAATAGTTTTGTATGTTGGTTGGGGGCTTGGGACCTTATTCCACGCGAGAGGAAAGCATTACTTTTTTTGGCCTTTTTATTCCCTTTTTATCCCCTTTTCTGAAATGGATGACCAGTTAGTGAGATTTTATTTTTTTTATTTTTTTAACCCTTAAAGGATCAAGACCTTTTTTTTGCCAAAAAACACTCAAAACTACCACTTCTATAGCAAAAAGTAAAAAAATTAATTTTTTGTTTTTTGTTTTTGCACATCTAACCACCGAATTTTAAACCTCAATAGTATGAGAATTTGTGGTAAAATTTTCAAAATTTTTGACCACATAGATTCCAAGATATTCATGTTTGAAGTGAAAAAACAAGTTTTTCAACACATTGTAGGATTCGATTATTTGACTTTGAACCTTCTTATCTTTAATTTCATGCACTTCATAGTTTTGAGCTCTAAATCTTTATGGTGGAGAATTGAGTTGAAAGTCTAGGAAAAAATTTAAAAATTAAAAAAATATAAAATTTTAGTCTTTCAAAAATTGTTAAATAGAAGTAGGTAGAAGATAGAACAAAAATCTAAATCATTAATATCTCAAAGATGGAATTAAAATGCACTAATTCCAATGGTGAGATTGTTCTAGCAAGAAAAATAAACCATGTGGAACTTCTTTTTTGAAAAAATTGTCAAAATTGCATTAAAAAATGAATCCTACAAGTTATTTTTTCTAAAAGATGCTTAGATTGCCCAAAAAACAAGATTGTCCATAACTTTCTGATAACAAATCCAAATGGAATTAATCAAATCTTCCTATATAGGCAAAACTATAATCTATGAGAAAAAAAATTAAAATTAAAATGTTTTAAATTTATTTTGGTTGCCCCCTCTCCGGGAACAAAAGTTATGCCCAAAAAGCTATCAGGCACCGATTGTCACATTCTTTCCTTCAACCAACACTCCATTCACATTCTTTCCTTCAACCAACACTCCATTCACATTCTTTCCTTCAACCAACACTCCATTCACACCAATCTTTTACACTAGAGTTATCCTTCTTCTTCCCTTAATCAAAAAGTAAATTAGAACGGTCATTAGGAAAATTTTCAGCCCTCGAAGAGATTGCAAGTTTTGCACAGAAAAAAAAAAAAAAAATCTATTATTTTTCATAATTTGGAATTTGACGTGGCACTACTGGTGCCACATTAGCGCCACATCAGATTGACTTTTTTTAAATTTAATTTTTTAAATATTTTTTTTGCAATATTTTTTTTGTAATTTAATTTAATTTAATTTTTTTCTGTATTAGCACTGCGGGGTGCCAAAAATGAAGTCTTAACAGCACTTTGCAGGGCTGAAAATTTTCCTAATGCTTCTAGCAATTAATTACCCTTTGCTTCTATTTAACAAGTGCTCATTCACCTCTTCTCTTTTTCTTTTTTTGACACAAATGAAACACAATTGCAATTGCAAAAGAAAAAAATACATAGCCCCCAAAAGCATTGTATTTGGTAGATTTTGCTGAAAAAATACAAATATGATGCTTTTTGGTTTGTACAAATTGGTCATAAATTGGTAGATTCTATTTTTTGTTTTTTACATCTTTGATACCTAAGAATTTGAAATATTAAAAACAACATCCAATTCTAGAATCTAGATTTAGGTGGTTATTAGGCAACGTTGAGATGATTGCATTTGCATACCAAGTTGCCTAATGTAGGATGTCCATAGAGTGCCCATTTTGAAGTACTAAACTCCTTGAACTATTTTTTAGTAAATTTGTATAGAAAGAAAAAGGGAATTGACGTCTAATTTAATTTGTTTCATGTTTTTTGGACCTTCATGGAAATAGTTACAAATTTTTGAAGTTGAAACACAATAGTGTCACTAAAATGTTAACTACTTGCATATTGATGGACGAGATGTATCAGTGAAAAAAGCAAAATGCTTCTTTGTGTTAAAGTATGTTTTTAGGATATGTTTTCTTTAGAACCTCCTACCATACACTTTTAGGTGCAAAATATTGTAGGCAATACTTCTTCTAAGATATCCTTTTACTAGCTCAAATCTTCTTCATACAAAGATATTTCTATAGGTTTTGGAAATATTTTAATCCCTATAGTATTAAGAATCCCAATGTGGGCTTTCTTGAGAACTTGGGCAAGCTCCTCTAACTTCTATTTTCTATTTTTTTTTTAATAATTTTTTGAGATAGGTTCTAATCATCCTCTACTATTTGTGAAACTTTGTTTCATGTCATTTTTACTTAACATTGCCAAATTTACAAGGACTTAATATGTGATTCCAATGTCAAAATATTGAGCTAAAACTATACATTTTATAAAATTAAAAGTTTTCATTTGATTAAATTGAAGGATACCTACACAAAAAATTATACCATCATATTCCAACAATTTATTTGAAAGTAATAAGGAATTTTATTTTACGGGCAATGAAGAGGAAATTTTTTATTTGTTTTACAAGCTATTTTTTGACCTCAATTAGAAGAATTTTCAAAATTGAAAAGATAGTAGTAGATAAGTATTGCTTACTAGAACATTTTCACCATAATTGGGATTGACAAATCTTAATTTTATTCCAAAGTTATTATTGATTTTGGTTTCTCTTTGATTTTGTACCACCTTCCACTTAGTAAATTATTTTAAGATGAATATACTATTAAATTTTTGAAAAATTCAACCTCTAAAATTTCCAAAGTACTGACTAGAATTTTCATTCTTGACTCAATTACAAGATGAAGCCATTTACATCCATAAAAATGTACAATAGATGACTATGCACTGAAAAGTGGCAGGCAGCCTTAAGCTTGCCACCCCCAGGCCCCTCAAATCGCCAAAAAATTGCTAAAAAAAATCCAAGCCGTCGATATGATTTTACCACCCACCCACCAGGCCCCTCAAATCACCAAAAAATTGCCAACCGTTGGATCAAATACGAATATGAATACGAATATGAATACAAATACAAATATGAATACGAATACGAATAGATATACAACTGAATACACATACAAATACAAATACAAATACTACTGAATACATATACAAGAGAATATGAATACGGCTGAATACTGAATGTCCCATATTGTTTGGAGTCCTTTCCCCCTCCCAAAATTACAAGAGGGGAGGGAGGGGGGGGGGGGGGGCTAAATTAAAAAATGTAAATTTTTTTTTTAATTCAACACCCCCTTCCCTTCTCCCAAAAAAATGCTAAAATTTAATTTAAATTTTTTGGGAGGGGAAAGGGGGCGTTGAATTAAAAAATTTAAATTTTTTTACTCACTGTGTCACTATACTATACACAGTGAGTAGGCAGTCACTGCCGGACACAATACGATCATTCATACACGAATCCAAATGAGGTGATACCATCTTTTTTTGGAAAACTAATCAATCAAATTCCTAGCAAATTCATTCATTCAATCAAAATTGAATAATATTAGGATTGAAACATACTTAAACCCTAAGGATCAAGTGTCCGTTCAACGTATGCAAGAAATCTTGGATAGGCTTGTACAAAGTCATTTTTGGTCCAATGTTCTTAAAATTTAGACACAATATATACTTGACATACCCCCCTCCTAAATATCTACTTCTTTTTTCAATCGGGTGCTCCGATCAAAAGTTATGCTGCTTTAAAATTTGTGGACAATTCGGTCAGCTTCAAGTAGCATTTGCAAACTCTTCCTATGAATTTGTAATTTTGTAGGTATGTAGCTCACATGATACAAGATGCAAATGTAAGAAGAAATAACCATGTGTAGTGTAAAAATCTCATTCTAGAAGGAGTTAAAGTTTCCAGGCCTTGTCAAGCAAGGCTAGAAAAAAACTTCTCAACCTAACTTCAGGCATTATAATCTTTCAATCCGCGTGGTCAAAGTTTCTGAAACTTTTTTCCATGTATTCCTTAACCCCTAGGGGACCATTGTCCCTTCGGGAGACAAATGAGATTTTGGGCAGGTACCTACGAGCTCAATTTTTGACCTGATTTTTTTATATGTTTTTTAGAGATAGAAAAACTGATTAGCTTCCTGGGAATCTAATTTTTTTCTCAATCGGTGCCCGTGAACAAAAGTTATGCCCAAATAAGCCCAAAACAGGGGAGAGGGGGGAGCCCAAAAAAATTTATAAAATTTGAAATTTAATTTAATTTTTTCCCTCATAGATTATATTTATGCCTACATGGAAAGCTTTGATTCATTCCATTTGGATTTGTTATGAGAAAGTTATGGACAATCTTGCTTTTTGGGCAATTATATCATTTTCTAGAAAAAATAACTTGTAGGATTCATTTCTGAATGCAATTTTGACAATTTTTTCAAAAAAAAGGTTTACATGGTTAATTTTTCTTGATAGAACAATCTCACTGTTGGGATTAGTGCATTTTAATTCCATTTAAGAGATATCAATTGTTTAGATTTTCCTTCTATCTTGTACCTACTTCTACTTAACAATTTTAAAATAAGATTTCAAATGATGAAATGTCCATCAATATCTCATAAGTTGAATGAATTGAACTTCATTTCAATTACATTTTGAACAAGTTGGAAATGGATCCAATAGAAGCGCTCGGGATTGGGGAAGATTTGGGCAAGGATTTGGTTATATTGGAAAAAAAATCACATTAGAGATTCATTCAATAAAATTTTAGAGTAGATTTTGAGAAGCCATAAATTAATTGGGGTTGTGCATGTGTGGCCCTTTGGCCTCATGTTTTTGGTGACCAAATTTTTTTAGATTTGGCATGTGAAAAGATGATTGAAAGACTTCAAATTAGTGATGCAATTTTAAAACCCTTGTGGTTAAACATTATAATCTTTCAATTCATAAGTAATGATATTGTATTTTCTTTTCCAACATGATCTCTTACATGTCTAGATTGAATTTGTATGGTTGCAATTCAATAAAACTCGGTACAACTTATCAAAATGTTGGCCTTTTGTTCAATTTAGAGCAAATTCCTTGAAGCTCAATAAAGGCCTTGGGCATTTAGGGATTAAAGAACATTTCAYCTTTGGGCTAGGTCAAACTTCATTAGATTTCTACATTCAAACACACATTTCAAAAATTTGACATTTGTTACATGTAGTAATATATGCTTGAAATTTAATTTAATTTTTTCATAATTAAGAACATCAAATTGAATTTATATGATTTTTGAAGAGATAGAAATTGTAGCAATTAAAAAAATGCTCCAAAAAATATGAATCTATTGTAATAGAAAATGAAAATAATAGTGAAAAAATAATGGTGCAATTGATGTACAATACAATACTATTAATGCTGACCACAACATGACTTGTACAATGTATGATGGATCTAATTCAATTTTATCAAAGTTATAAATTTTTCGTAGACTCACTTTCATCCAAATTAACTCTCATCAAGGTAGATTCATTGAAAAGGGGAGCATATTTTTTTTTTATAGTTCTCTCAACAATTAACAAGTAACACTTGCAAATGTATTTTTGGAATTCTTCGGTGGAGCACAATTTTTCTYAACACAAATGCAATTTTAACATTTATTGGGGTAATGGATATTGAGAGTGGATTGTAGTGGAAACATGTTGATTATCAGAATTCTAAAAAAAATTAAATAATCTTGAACAACTGGGTTCTTCAAGTATGCCGGATTTAAAAGAAGGACAAAATTTATCTCTCCCTAATTAAAAGATTATATACATTGAAATTAAGTTATTTAATCTCTAATTCCCAAGGCCATTTTTTTGGGTCAAAATCCATTCAAAAAAGCTATTTTAATGCAAATATAAAACATTAAATACTTATTTCTTTTGCATACTCAATAGTAGGTTCTTGCAGTAGACTCAAGAGTAGACTAGTATGAGAATGAATGAAAGAAGTTTTAGAAACTTTGACCCTATTGATTACAAGATATAAGTGTTTTAAAAGAAGAGAATATTAGTTCATGTTCCTAGCCTAACAAGATTATAAGGCTCTGAATCCTCTTAATTTTTTTCCATAGATTGTGAATTAAATCTTTTTAATTTTGAATAATTGAGTTGCCAGTCAGGGAATTTTTTTGCTAAGATTGCTTGCAAAACAAGAAGCTTCATAACTTTCACATCACTTATTGCAATAGAATGAACCAAAGTCTTTCCTTGTCTCAAAGCTTCATCAAACCTACCAAGTTGGACATGATAGATTTATTACCTTCAGTTGTTCAAGATGTTTGTTTAATTGTCAAATGATTACCATGTGGATGATGGGTATAACTTGATTCATATATAAACATTAGATATTTAGAACCTTGTATCTTTCAAAACAATTCTCCTTCCAATGTATATGAAACTAATTAAATAAATATACTAAGTTTTAATAAATTAATTATAATTCCTTTTGGGATTATTTTAGCACTACTATATGTAATTGACCAAATCACACCATCAAATCAACTTTTAGATGAAAAAGCAAGGAAAAGGTGAACATTGGTATTGCATATTGACCATTATTTATATATACAACTTCTCCAAAAGAAGAAGTTGACAATGTTAATTCTTTTAGCATTTTGAGGTGCAAAATCTTAAATGGAGTAAGCTAAAAGCAATAGAGGTAAAAATCTTACAATCTACTCCTTCCATCCCAAAATGATCTTCAAGTTTTCTTTATATTTGTTGCAATAAGTTTAATACTACACATTGAAAAAGGATCCAAAGTTATAACTAGAAGAGTCTTTCTAAAGTAGGGACATTCAAACCCTACATTTCCTTCAGTAGAGGAAAGGGACTTTGATTCAATTAAGAAATTCTCATAGATCTCGTGCAGACGGCATTACCTCGGGTTTAGGATAATATTTTTTTGGAACATGGTCGAATGAAGGAACACACCGATTATATAAGCCCAGCCGTTTATGTTATCCCTGTGTTTGGTTGCAGGTCAGGTAATAATAGTGAGAGAAGCACGTTTGCGTTGTGAGGATGGAGCTGGAAAGTTCAGGATTCCGCCTCCGTGCAGGATGGAAAAGAAAGCAGAGTTGGACCTTGTGTAAGGGATGTGGCTTTGAGCGAGGATCCGGAAATCCGGTTTCTTCATAACGTGCAATTTTCCAGCATGTTCTTATCCTCGTTTTTTACGATGCATTGACACTTCACTCAGCGCATAGCGTTCCTGATGAAGTCGTCGACGGCAAGGGCAACTTCGAAGCCCACCACCAGGGCGATATCGAGTGCTACCACGACAGACAGAGGCAGAGCGTCTCCAGCGAGGACCAGAGCGTCTCCGGCGAGGACCCCAGCGAGGACCGCAGCTTCTCCATCCAGGACCCCAGCGAAAGCCACAGCTTCTCCAGCGAGGACCTCAGCGAGGGGCGGCGCTTCTCCCGCTAGGGCCTCAGCAAAGGGTGACGCTTCTCCAGCGAGGAGTCGAGGTACTCTTACGAAAGCGTCAACAATGTCGACAACGGAACCTTCGATCACCCCTCCACGACGTTCGACAAGCTCTACAGCGCCTATCCGGCAATCGGCCTTACCGACTAGGATACCCACATACAGCGGTAGTAGAGCGTCAGTGTCTCGCGATACTGTATCCCCACCACCGAGTAGCTCTCTGGAGGCAAATTCCCCGGTCAAGTCTAATTCAATGTCGACGACGTCAAGGATTCCGAGTCCGAACTTTGTCAAAGGAACCTCTCCAGCGAGGAACTCCATTTCACCGAGGCAGATTCTGTCCCATGAGTTCCTTTCGAAGTCCACTGCGAAGTCGCGCGGTCAGTCACCGCTCGATCGCTCCATTGACGACCCCAATCAGGTCCGATTTCTCAGTGCGCCGACAGGCAAACTCCAGGATTACATGTCGAAGAGTCACGATCATGGTTCTTTGGCGTTGAACCGTAGCGTCGACCGCGGCCCCAAGTTCTTATCCAAGAGTCAAAACCAGGGTCCCAAGAGCTTATCTACGTCACAAGACAGAGGATTCAAGAGCTTATCTACTTCACAAGACCGTGGATTCAAAAGCTTATCTACCTCACAAGACAGGGGATTCATGTCTAGGTCACAGGACAGGGGATCATATGCATATCAGAATGCTGCATTGCGGAAATCAGTGACAGTRCCAGAGTATGGATACGATGGACGCCGAAAATCAACAAGCAGCAAGGACCCTGCAGCTCCTCGCTTGATCTCCTCTGGACTGAATCGGAGAGATACCGTTTCGCTTCACCTACAGATGGGGAGGTCTGTAGATTCCACTGTAAGCTTCTCCACGGCCGCATCATCCCCGAWACGAGGAAATCGCCAGAGCTTTCGAGATGGTCACAGAATAATCCCCTTGCAATTATCCGACCCAGTCTTGTCCCAGGGGTACAGGAGTGGCGACCAAACTCCCGACGAAACTTCACCGCTAGACGGAACAGTCCCAGCCCGGAAGCACCGGCAGCTCAAGTCACCCGATTTCTTCGACGTGAAGAAATTGGATGGGGATGGAGGTGTGATCACTGCCGTCTCGAGAGTGCACCAGAAGGTACAGAGAATAGAAACCACCGGGGCAACAGCATCCTCGGAGGACGATCATGATGCCAACAGACCCAAGCTGCATCCCAACTACGAACRAAGACGGGACAGTCTCGCGGATTCTGCACGAAAGGCGTTTGGCATTGAGACAGACTCCGCCATTGGAAGCTCCCATTTCAGCAGTGAAATCAATTTCAAGCTGGAGAAAGCATTGAACGGCGCGCAGGATCTGCTTGAAATTGGTTCATGGAATGACGATGACGAGGAGTATCTCCGCATCTACAAACTCGAGCGCAGCGTTGATACTGACATCAAAACCTCCGACCCCGTTGTTGCAGTCCACACTAGCAACGGGGCGAACGGGTCATCAAAGAAGTGGGGGCAACACTCGGAGGTTGCCCATCTCAGTCAGTACGACAACGCACTGTACCAGAAGAGTGAACCAGATTCTGATTTGGGCACTTCAACGCAAGCCTCCCCTCAGGCATCTCCCCCACGAGCGACAACCGCAACCCAGCCTGCTGCTGTGAGCCGAATCTCATCAACATCGGCGACCAGCATTGACTTGAATCGGAGCACCGACACAACATGCTCAACGTACAGCCAGTACGACAATGCATTTTGGGCMGACCCTCCCATCAACGGCACCTTCCGGCCGTGGAACCCGAAACGCGAAGCCGAAATGACGCCTTCTGCTGCCGTTCCTCCGRCTTTGCCCGTGACTGAACTAGCCCACCCTCCAGAGACTCCACCGGTKGCGAATGCTGCAGAATTGAATGACAACAGGATGTTGAGATACAACGACGGATTGGAACGACTCACGAGYTATATGAAAACGGCCAACCAAAGCGCGAGAAAGAAGAGGGGCTTAAGCGACGATTTACCGAGTTCCCAAGCTTCGGGATGCTTCGATTACCTCGTGGACTTTCTGGATTCGCAGACCAGCATCGCCGATGTGCTTGTTTCGGCACATGACGAAACCCTAAAGCTCAACGACTTCACGCATTCTGCCGGTGGTGCTCAAATCAATCCCGCAACCGTGAAGCGTTTGGATTCCAAGATGACAAACGACACGGCCATGCTTAGCAACAGGTCAGCGATTCATTTTCTACGAAATCTTGCTGTAAAGAGAAATTCTTGGCTAACTTCATTGAAGGAACTTTTGGTGGCAGTTTTTGGTAGCCAAAAGAAGAGTCTACATAATATTCTACAGGCAGAGGGAGGCTGCACTTCTCCAATTTTCACACTACGAATGTTTTTTAATGTCTATGATACAATTGTTATTAGCTTGAAAGATATCACAGAGAGAAATAGCTGAATGGACTTAAAATTTGCTGATATTTGCAAAGATATTGTTAAAGAATATCAAGATATTGTTTGAGAAGAATCGAGATTCATTATTCCAAAGGTCCAGAGGAAACTGCTTGTTCTGCTAAAATGTTGATAGAATTTGCGGTATATGCAAGCAGTCGACAGAAGCAAAATGTAGAATTCTAGTAGGATTCGCAGCTAACTTTCTAGCAGAATTAACAGGTAGAGTTTGCTGCAAACTTTCCACCAGAAATCTCTATCAAAACTGACTATCACAAGCCTGTAGCAAGTTTGCCAACTCTAAGAAAAACATGCAACAGGTCCAGCGAGAGCAGGATCACCGASTTAGGAAGCGAGGCGAGCTGGGAATCCGGCAAGAGCCGATCGGTCCAAACCCTCGGCACAACGGGGGGTAAAGTGATGGACCAAATAACAGAGAAGGTCGATTCGCTCTCCTATGACAGCCCCAAGCACTTGTCCACGTTCAAGTTCGGCCTCAAGAAGACTACGCTGGGCGCCTGCGAGACAATCATAAGCTCAGATCACAAGTCGGATGGAGTGGTGGACTTCTTCCCGCAACGCAAGTCGGTTTCTATTCCCATGGTGCACTCGCAGCCCCCGTCGTCTCCCAATTTGAGCTGGCCCTCGCAAACTGCACCAAGCTCGATCAATGCTTCACGCAATCCGTCACGTAATCCGTCTCGCAATCCGTCTCGTAATCCTTCTCGAAATGTATCTCGCAACCCATCTCGCAGCCCCTCGCAGCGCGGCTTCTCAGGTTTGTCCAAATTCAAATTTCTCACTGCAATTCGCCGATCCTCCATCACTATACACTTCTCCTCAGGTGCAATCGAAGTTGTTGGAAATGCTCCACCCCTGCCACACCCAGATGAAAATCAAAAACAAATAATATGTGGCAGTTTTAAGACATGTAGTTCCCAAGCCAGATGTTCTCATCAAATCCAGTTTTTTCTGTGATATAAAAAACTACCTTGTTATAAAGATGATTGTTGACTTTAGAAAGTCATAGGCAATGTAGCATAATGATACAATAACACTGTTCATTGGAAAGCATTTGCAGTGGGTTCATTTCAAGGACATTCTTCTTGTAATGTAATGTTGCCTCAACTCTTGTGATCAAAGACGTCGAAGTCTATTTAAGGTCACCGACGATACAGTGATGATACACTCTAAACGCCAGCATGTGTTTGAAGAAAAGAAAAGAAAAGAAAGCCTAAAGAAAAGAGTTTTCAATAAAATTAGACTACTTCAAAACTTGTAGAGAACATCTTAAAAGAGAAATCTTCTCCCTGATGCATTGAGAAGGTAGGAACAATCTAATTCTGAATGAAAATTATACTTTGTTTTGAGTCATTTTGAGAAATGGGGTGAAAACATTCCAAATGGACGCTAACATAGAAATGTGGATTTGATAGGAGGAGAGTCTGTTGAGATATTAGCCATATTAGCTTACCAGCGATGCGCTTTCATGTAAGTGGGTGTGGGTATGTCAGGCACCAGTGATTGAAACCCAGTCAGTAAATCATTTGCCACTGCGGTTAGCAACTCATTTGAAGGCTTGCTCATGCCTGCTTGCGCTATTATACCTCTGGCGTATTCTACAGTCGAGTGCACCACCCAACACTCCCTGCATTCGTGTATGGTAACGATGTCAAAACAGTGAAATGTAGAGGACTTGAAATAAATTATTCAGGAGTTTCAAGGAAGGTAACAAATGTACGAGAGGAAAGAAGAAAAAATATATCGGACATTATTGAAAGAGGGAAATAGGTTCTGACAGTTACCATTATCGACTATTAGCTTTCAAAGTGGCCTATCTATTTCAATCTGGGGAACTTTAAGGGCTGGTGAGAAATTAAAAAAAAATGAGATGTTACCTTGAAGAGGTGATTCGGCCAGGCTTACTGCTGTCACGAGCTGCCCACACGACAATCTTTGACCCCTCAACGAGAAATCCGTCGTATGGTAGCTGCATGAAGACAACATGAGAAAGCGTTTCAGAATTCAATATATTCAACCGACCACCATCGAAGATTCTACGCCCTTCTAACTGTGTTGATGATTAGAAAAAAAATTGATTCAATATTAACCCTAAAGTACCCCCAAATGACCAAAAGAGTCGGCCTCCACACCGAAGGAGTTGAAATAAATCATTTTTGAAGACGGAAACAAAATGTGGCAAAGCAAAGAACAAACCAGATCCAGTGAAAGTTCTTACAATAGAAATGTATTGGAACATTCAACACATTTCGATGGATAATTTTGAAGAATAGAAATACATTGAAAGTTCTTATAATCAACTATTAGCTTCCAAATTCGAATCTCTTCCAAATTCCAAAGTTCTTTCATCGAATCTCATTTCTTAGATTGGGCACGTAGGGGTGAGTACCTGAAATTCAGTAAGAAAAAGAACTCTATAMACTAATAGCAAACAGACAGTGCCACATGCTTAAAGGACACTCACCATAGTGAGAGGTGAAGAAAAAGCCATCATAACTGCAAAACAAGGTGCTGCTGTCACAGCAGCAACTTTATTGTTCACTTCAGGAAACCCAGCTCCCTCTGCATTCAGGGTACACRTGGAAGTATGATGAAAAAGTGATGAGACTTTGAATTTACAATCAAAAAATTAATTTAAATTGATGGTGATTCTAATTTAATACTCCCGATTGCAAAGACTGATTAACCTTCAGAGGTGAAGTTTAGTCATCAAGATGAAGGTTTCTCACCTAAGAGAAGTTTAGCTGCACCTTTGTCAGCCACGACAACGGCATTGAATTTCCCCAAATTCTCACCATCTTTGGATTTCAAGCTCCACATGCTTTCCTCTGTCCATTCAAGCCCACGTACTTGGACACCATACTTGGCCTGCACGCCTAATTTTCAGGTGTTCCACGTGTTCGCCCGTTTAGTTAAGACAGGTCAGGTGGTGTGGAAAGATTGTCCAAAGCTGGTACAAGCATAATACCACATGCATATACGCACCAGCAGCATTACTTAATGCTAGATGSGACCTCGTTTCATATAAATGCTGACGGAAGACTATGGCAAACGAGATAAGAAATTCATGAATAAGGCAGGATATACCTGGTGAGGTCGTGAGAGCCTTGCATATAGAATTCATGCCTGGAACACCTACATATCTCTTCTTCACAGCCTGTTCAACATGCTGCCTCTTTAGTAACCAACGTACATACATGGTATACACAGAATATAAAGAGCATCCGCTACAGCATAATCCATCAATACAAGCTCCGTCCATCCTGGTTTTCACAGTATTCAAATCACTTTACATTATGCTGCAAACATAAAAGATTCATTAGCGCCATTACATTAAGAGTGTTTCAAGAGCTATTGGACAACATAATAAAGACAGTCTTTCATAGTAAGGTCTCTCTGTCATCAATGTGATCATACAATGGCCTCCCTGCGTATTGTAGGGAGGCCTCCCTATGACCACTGTGATCATAGAGATCTCCCATGAACGAAAAATGGCGAAGATTTTCTTCATGATGCTATTTAAAAAGCTTCTGAAACCCTCTAAAATTAACTGAAGAACTTATTTAGCAATGACAATGGCATCACATCACATCTAAACCCGATTGTTCTTACCGTTTCTTCAGTAAAAGCTCCAGTTGCGACGTTCAAGGAGCCAAAACGACCTTCCCAATCAGCCACAATCCCTGAGGCCTGCCATTTGTCAACCAGTTGTTGCACTTCCGTGCTCTTCACAGTGAAGTATTGAGCTCCGTGATCAAACATCAACTCTGATCCATCTTCAACTTTCTCCCTGACCATGAAAAAAGAGAGAATTTCTCAAGTCATACATGTAACAACTTTGAAAACCGAATAAAATTCATATGTCTGGCATTGAAATCAACTACTAAAGTTGTTTACATACCGGCGTTGGGACATGCGACCTCCAGGACCACGACCTGCATCAAAGATTTTCACAGCCAAACCTTTTGCTGCTAATAACGAGGCGCATACCGACCCTGCCACTGCATAACCCCAGCACCCAAATTCAATCACGGATGACATTAGAAGAGATTCCAAAATCGTTTGGTCCCAAGGCTCTTAGTTCCCAATATCCAAGAAGAGATTGGGGAACTTTGGTTTTTTGGACAAGGTGAAGTTTACTTTCTAGAACAATCTCACCATTGGGATTATTGTGTTTCAATCCCGTCTTAGAGCTATTAACCATTTAGTTTTTCTTTTAGTCTTGGACCTACTTTTACTTAACAATGTTTTAGAGATTGAAAATCAAGTGTGTGTTTTTTGAAATTTTTTTTCTAGAATTTCAACTCAATTCTTCAGCATAATTTTTTTTAAATTCAAAGTCTATAGTGCAAAAAGTTTTGACAAATGGCAATCAAAGTCATTTTAAATTTTAGACCAGTATTCAAAAAAGCTTTCTTTTCCAACTTTGAATGCATTAGGAGAAATATGAGGTCTCCAAAAGGCTATGAGGTCTCCAAAAGGCTGTGAGTTCTAAAAGGCCACGGTGCTATTATGGATTTTTTTTTTTTTTTTTTTTTGAAATATTGCGTGGCACTACAGTGCCACGTCAGATTCTCAATAATAATAATAATAATTTTTTTAATTTAAAAAAAAAAAAAAAAATTCTGTAATGTCACAGGGCCTTGCGGTTGATTCATTCTAACACCCTTTTGGAAGGCTCATACTTCTCCTAATGGCTAATATCTTCCAATATATATGGTCAAACTTCATGAAATTTTTACCACATGATCCAAGACAATTGAAGTATAAGATCCACATGATTAAAGACAATTGAATGGCAGTTTTCAGTGTTTTTTGACAGAAAAATGGCCTTGGGACTTTAGGGGTTAAGCATGATGTTTTGCGATGCATCAATTTGTTTTTTCTTAGCTTACTTTCCATGGGCTCTATAGTGTTTGTTCAATATTCAAATCCAAATTTAATTGTGATTAAGAGGTTTTTGATGTACTTCCAATAATTGCAAATTCTAATTTTACACCAAGCAAAAAATAATAATAATATAATTCAGTGAGTTGTTTAGAGAGTTGGATTGATGATACTCTACATGGTGCACCTACAAGAAGGGGATACCCGGACGCAAGGGTATCAACTCCATCAACACGGCCCCGTTCACACAGCAAGTCCACAGCCTGTAACCGCCAAGCCCTAACGCTCTTCGACACCAACTCTTGCTCATGCAGACTTGCAGAGGCGATCCACGACAGCCCCTTGCAGGTGGTGTCGCAGAAGTTCACCACGTTGAAGCCRAAACCATAAGGAAACATCTTAGGAATCATCATCTTCTCATCGTGACTACATTGACACCACTACCATATCGCCAATCTATAACTTGCTCCCCACTCTTTGGCGCTACTCGAAGGCCAGTCCTGGACTGTTTTTTTTCAACTCAAGTCCAGTCTGGAACTTTGATTCAATTTGGGGATTCGAGCCGCATGACRTTCCAGGGTTTAGGAGTTTGAGATTTTCCGAGGTTTTTTGATCGAGGGTTTTGGAGATTCTTGAGGTCTGAGATTTTAGGGTTCCGTGATTCGATCGGGAGAGTTTGGGCACCATGACGGCGGCGGAGAGAGTGGAAGAGTGTGAGGACGAGGAAGCGAAAGTGCCTGTGTCTGTGCCAGAGACGGAGACGAAGACGGCGCCAGAAGCAGCAGCAGCAGGAGAAGAGGAGTGTGCGGCAGAGCAGAAAGAAGAGCCAGCGTCTGTGACTGTGGACTCGGTGATTACGGTGGACACGGTGGTGGAACAAGATGGGAAGGTGGAGGAGACGATTCATGAAGAGGTGAATGTCAAACAGACGTTCATTCCGGAGGAACCAATGCCGTATGGACCTGATGATTCCCTAACCCAAGAGGGGAAGGTGCGGTTTCTTGCTTAAGCCTAATTGTGTGAAGGCGCGTCCTTGTCACTGATAATTATCGATGACGGCGTTAGCGTTGCCTATATATGAGTGTCAGCCTTGGTAGGATTCGAGTTAACCTAATCCGAACTCACGAGTGGAGTTGGCGATTGCTAACTGTTTCGAAAAGGAACAGAATTTGTTCTTGTTAACTTCAAGTCTAGTAAGGTAGAGGATTCTATTTGCATCACTTTAGGCATTCTAACCAATATGTAGGAGTGTGCTTTCATTTGGAGAACACTAYAGAGCTGTGGAGAGATCACTTTGGATATAAGAGTCAAATTCTGTTGACATTAAATTTTTATCAATATGTTTGAATTTTCTCGTGCAATCATTCAAATTGTGAGCTTGTGGACCACTATTGGAAGGACAGTAGACAACGCCTTGTCCATCTAAAGACCAGTGGCTACAGATATTTTGCCAAGTCATGCTCACATCACTTGCTAAGAAGTCCAGCCAAGCGTATGAATGTATGAATTGTTGTTGGAAGCAGAGGTTAGTGCAGGAGACGGGATCAGGTCGCTAATGGTTTTAGTATCTACAAGTCATCTACCGTTATTGTTGAACTYAATTGTCCTGTTTTCTGCCGGTTCTGCATTGGATTTGGGTCGCCAATTGAGGCGGTCTCGCTACTTTACAGCTGAGGATTCGAAGGCGCATTTAACATCTATCTGAATTACTCTCGCAGGAAGATGAAGAGGAGTGCGGATTTTGCCTTTTTATGAAGGCTGGTCCTTGCGGGAAGCGATTTGCAGCTTGGGAGGCTTGTGTTGACGATGCAGAGACGGCAGGGACAAACATCGTAGAGAAGTGTGCACAAAAGACACATTTTTTGAAGGATTGCATGGAGGCCAACCCGGAGTATTATGGACCTGTTCTGCAAGCAGAGAAGGCTATTGACGAACAAGCAACACTGGAGGCTAAGACTGGAAATAGCGAGGACAATTCAAGTAACCTCGAATCAATTCCTGGATAGACAACTGGATAGCTGTCTCGGCAAGTCATCTCTTGTCCTGCCCATTCAAACATCAGTTTTGGTAGGTACTGAACAGGGAAGGGAGATCTAGCGAGTGTATCTGCGGTGAACATTTAAATACCCGAGATTGTAGCAGTAGAGAGAGAGAGAGAAAGAGAGATTCCATAACGTGGAGTTCATCAAAGTCCACTGGTTTATCAAAAATGCTACATTTTGTTCGACATTTCCAGAGCTTCATTAGTCGGTGGAACTCCCATTGTCGTATGTTCCTTTAGAAGGTTCTTACATTTATAAAATGCACCAAACCAGAAATCTGGAGGTCACATTTATTGCTCTGGTCATATGGAGGACAGGACTGCATATCGTATCACCGAAATGGAGGCATATTGCAAATTTGCAATCGGCTTCAATCCAGTATTTCTAGACGCCTATGCTTCCTTTTTTCGAAACCTCTGAATCTACTTTTCTATTCATTACTGCTTGTGTCGATATGCAAGTCCATTGTGTGAAGAAGATTAGAAGATTTTTTTTTCTCGATATTGTTGAAACTGTTTACCGAACAGGCAAACTCAGTGTCCAAAGTTGTATTGCATGTGTCTTTTGATTCAGACCTGATAACTTAAACCATAGTTCTTAGGAGATGAACTCATGGAGCTAAAGACACTTGCAACGGAAAGGAACGACGCTTGGTGGAGCTTAATAGCCTCGATTGTCTACCTCGAGGATTTGTATAGACGGGCTGAATCGTGATCAACGCCATCAGGAGCCTGCTTGAAAATATCGTAATATGGTAAGGTAGGCCAACCCAATACCAACCATTGACCCAATACCATTCAAATGTAGGGCTGTCATTGATTCTAGAGTGAGAATCTATGACAGTGATACATGCCTTAACTGCACTTGTCATTGATTCTAGAGTGAGAATCTATGACAGTGATACA